>BPLR01006689.1:0-43551 GCA_021605095.1 Caerostris extrusa
ATAAAATCCTCCTTGTAAACATTACATGAAGACAATATATATATATATACCGCCAGGTCAGATTTTCATAACAGGTTGTTGTTTTTAGCGAATACATTTTTCGAATAAAAATCAACTTGATATTGCCTTAGTTTCAAATGCAGGAGCTCGTGGCTCAGTGGCCCGTGTGTGCCCGCTGGTGAATACTAGGCTGAGGTTCCACCCTCTGGCAGCTTTGTTGTAGACACTGTTCAGAAAACGAGGAGATTCGCTGACGTTTGTGGCGTTCAACATCTTGCCTCGTTCGTTGGACTACCTTGTGGGAAGCCGGACTTCCTACAACACTCAATTGCTGGATAGTTCCCCCTAAAAAGTCCTTTCCCGGAAGGCACTGTCTTCCTTCTTCGGCCACTTGGAGCCAGGTCAAACTTCTATCTACAGGTTGTTGCACTTCTATGTTGAGTTAACTTCTGTGATTTATTAACTTATTACAATAATTTTAAATTTACAACAACATTGATATGCGATAATTAAATTTTAATCCTATTTAAAAAGAATGAGCACGAAAACAAAGCGTGGAACTCACCAAGAACTGTAAATAGTTGGTTTTAGAGTAAAAGACCATAAAATCAAGCTTCAAGGAGAAGATGAATCCCCTACAAAGATAGGAGGTTAAAAAGAATAAACCAGTCATAAATTCAAAAATATACAGAATAAAATCTATAAAATTTGGTGCAAATAAAAGCTGATTCTAATATTGAACGTAGACAATTCATTGCTATAAAAAAACTTATGAAAATAAAAAAAATGTGCAGACATCAGTATTGCAATTTTTGAGATTCAAAAGAATTTTTGCCACATATAACTATTTTTAAATAAACAAAAGTAAGAGTTTATTATACTCAGCTTTATTGATTGAAAAAATGAGACAGATTTTGGAATCAACTAGGAATTTTTAGTTTTTCGATTAGTCCCGTTTCTAGCAGTCCGGAAAACGGATTATCCAGCATTTGCGAGGTTGCTGTATTCATTCGAAAATGCAATGTCAAAATGTGGATTAATAACACTGCATTTGTGGATTAATAAAATATGGCATACAAAAGGTGATTATTAATAATAAAAAATGGCACACATTAAAAATGGATTAATAACCCTGTATTTGTGAATTAATAACATGTGGCACACAAAAGGTGGATTAATAACATGTGGCACACAAACGATGGATTAATAAAAAATGGCAAAATGTGGATTAATAAGTATTTGGATTAATAACATGGTGGCAAGTGGCACAAAAACGATGGATTAATAAAAAATGGCACACAAAATGTGGATTAATAACCCTGCATTTGTGAATTAATAACATCTGGCACACAAAAAAGGTGGATTAATAACATGTGGCACACAAACGATGGATTAATAACAAAATGTGGCACAAAAATGGATTAATAACAGTAATTGTGGACCCAAAACTGTATGTGGATTATTAACACTGTACTTGTGGATTATTAACACTGTACTTGTGGATTATTAACACACTGATTACTTGTGGATTAATAACATATAGCACACAAAATGGGGATTAATAACAAAATAATGCCAAAAATGGGGATTAGTAACATGTGGCACAGAAAACGTGGATTAATAGCACGCAAAGAGTGGATTAATATCACTAATAATATTGTACGTTCCCGTGAATGTAGCCAATCTTCCGTTCCATCTTCTATTTGACAAAAATCAACACAAGCTCATACCATTTGCATAAAAGATGGACGCTAATGATAAAATACTGGAAAATGATGATGACACAATTTTTTTCTCCAGATCCGAATTCCAGCGCTAAATATTCATTCCCGAAACCTTCGAAGGACCCCTTGGAATCTGGGGAAATGCGGTGTGTCCTCGTGACCCAGGTCCCAGCGGGGCCAGCGGTCCCAGTCACCTGGAGTC
Source organism: Caerostris extrusa (assembly GCA_021605095.1). Lineage (NCBI taxonomy): Eukaryota > Metazoa > Arthropoda > Arachnida > Araneae > Araneidae > Caerostris > Caerostris extrusa. The sequence continues at coordinate 1,927 of BPLR01006689.1, forward strand.
GACTGACCTTCAACAGGAAGTGGAAGAAGCCCCGGGGCAACTCAACTCGACGCTACTTTGCAGCTGGCTCGTCAAAATGACGACGAAGAATTTAGAATATGTTTTTTTTTTTTTTTTTTTTCTTTTTTTTTTAAAAAAGATGTTGACAGAAATCATAAACATGCAGTAGAGAAAGTGTTACCAGAATGCCTGTTAAAATCTAATATTTACACTGTAAATAGTGAAAAGAAACAAATATAAGGCAGATGCGGTAGCACATATTATGTATGCAGGGGAAGAATGGATGTACTTAATGCAAAATTCCTGAGAGGAAATGGATATAATTTTAATGCAGGAAAACGTTTTACAAATGTCCTAAAGGATGCAGCAGCCCTTTTGAAATAGATTTTCTTTTCTGATATATATATAAGTACATCTATTTTTGTATATGCAAATATAAAAGGGATGTATTTATATGTTTATATTTCATCATGTCTTAAGAAGTATAATACATACAAGTTCAGTTTTTTTTTTTTTCTTTTTTTTTTTTTTTTTTGCTCTGAATTTATTATTTTTTCGCCCAAAATTATTTTATTAATATTTTTAATTAAGTAAAAATTTTTTTTTTTTTTTGCCATCAGATTGTTACTCCACCAGATGACATCTTTAATAACTGACTTACCCTTAATTTAAATTATTATACAAAAATAACAGAAATTTCACATTAGTTTTCCAACTAATTTTCTAAATTATTATATTATTGATTGCCTATTATATTATTGAAAACAAATTCTAATAAAGATGAAAAAAAAATTATTTAATATTTTTAATTAACTAAAATTTTATTTTTTCGTCAATCTTACTCCACCAGAAATTTAATTTACTCCACAATTTTTTATTAATTTTACTAAACCAATTATTAACTTTACTCCATCAAATTTTTACTCCACCAGATGACACCCGGCAACAACTGACTGACGCCTCAATTTAAATTATTATACAAAAAATATAGAAATTTTGCATTAGTTTTCCAATTTATTTTCCAAAACAACGCGATTATTTTATAGAATATACATTCTAACAGATAAAAAGAAAAAAATATTGTCAGGAATTCTTAAAAAAAAATTACTTTATTCATCCACTTTATATTATTGCATAAAAAATCTCAAACCTTTAATTCTGCATATAGTATGTGTTCAAAAGTAAGACAATTTCAATTTAAATTTCACGGGGCTTATGAAATTCCATTTTTTTTTTTAGGTTGTTAACACGGTCCTTGACATCTGTGTGAAATTTGTCGTCAAAATATTCATTAGTGTTAGACTTACACTTGGCTTCGTGAGACGCTAAAACTGATTCTGGCGATTTTGAAATGTCTGAATTAATTGAGCAAAGAACTTGCATTAAATTTGTTGCATAACGGTGAACATTCCTATAACGGAAAGAAATGTTTAGAAATGGTATAAACAGTTCAAAGAAGGCAGAGAACGCGTTGAAGACGGTGAGACCCTCTGGTCGACCTTCAACCTCAACCGACGAAGCTCACGTACAAAAAAATTAAAGATTTGGTGCTTGCAAGCCGTCGATTTACAATTAGAGACCTTGCTGATGATGTTTGAAATTCAAAAAAGATCGGTCAATTCTGAATGCGCCAGCTCACACTGCATTGATTCTTGATGACTTTTTGCCAAAAATGAAACCCATATCGCTCCACAACCACCGTATTCATATCGTGCGACTTCTGACTATAACTCAAAAGAATATCGGGAACGCCTTTTGACTGAAGAGACCCAACTTGAATCGCGGCGCGCTTTGAACGCCATCCCTGCCGATGACTTTTTAGCATGCTTTGAGGATTAGAAAAAAGTTCATAAGTGCATTGTTTCCGGAAGGAGATTGCTTTGAAGGCGATGAAATAAATTTTGAAGAATAAAGAAGTATTTTGAAAGACAAAAAAATCGGTCTTATATTTTGGGAACAGTAGTATATATTTAATAAATTTTACCAAAATTAAAATGTTTTATTTTCTTAACCGATTAACACTGCGTCATATTACTCAGTAATCCTTTAAAGAAATGATTATTTTTCTATAAAGGGTCAAGTATTAAAAGTATAACTCACGAAGCCAAATAAACTCTTTTAACGTCTCATTTCATGCTTACTATATCTTGAGAGTTTCCTTTTTGCTTATTCAATTTATTGAGTTATTCAAGTGCAAAAACCAAAATCATATGCTACCTGAATTTTGTTTGTTGTCAAAACTAATTTATTTGAAATCGTTTTATCTTCGCAGAAAGACGCTTGGAAAATATCAGGAACATGACTGGGAGGGGAAAAATCGGTTTTTTTTAATTTGGATTATACAAAATTTTGTCAACTGTAATTGAAGCTTCAAGTCTTTAATCAACGTTGCTAACGTGTGATCGTGAATGTGAAAAAGCTGTGATATGTTGCCAATTTAAAGGATCGTAATACTGTCCAAAAACATATTAATAAATAATATATCTCTGCATTTTTAGTCTATAATGTTTCTTTTGAGAATGAACATGATACAACATGTATAAGGAAAACATGTTTACATGTATTCTAAACTAAATTATGCAATGTAAGGGAGCAAATGTTCTCTGGCGCTCGGTGCCACATGCATGAGTCCGGTGGTGCCATGGATGCCTAAAGGATTCTGAGCCCACTTTAAATCGTAGGTCCCTGTCTAATATGTACTACTACTACAATTACACCACACCACAACAAATGAATAGAGTTGAGTTGTCCCTTTTACAGTTTGGGAATGATGTGGTGAAAAGTTTGGGCTCTATGACCATTTCGTCCTAGCAGTTAGTGATCTACTTTTTTAATTACTAGGGATTCCGAACACTACAAACATCCATGCCGAGACACGAACTCAAAACTTTTGGCACCAAGCGCCAGGCAACCACTCGGCCATCATGTTCCGATTAGCTTTGTGCGAGCATGATTACGATTGTAGAGCTTTGGCAGTAAGTCTGACAACCCTAGCTCTTAAAAAAAGAAAATATCTCCTGTCTAGAAATCTTCCAGAAGGCAAATGGTCTTGGCCCACCATGGGCCACCCACTTTGCGCCAATGAAGAAGAAGTAGCAAACTTGTAACAAATAAGTTCTGATTTGTAAAAATCAACAAATGAATTACAAATGTAAAAAAAAATTATTTTCATGTAAAAAAAGAGATGTAATCGCTTAAAAAGAGTATAATTGCTAAAAAAACCTATTTTTACTATGCGAAATCAGTCTATAGCGCCACTTTTTTTCCCCTAGTGTCAATTTTTTAAATAAAATCGATTTGAAAAACATATTTAAAAAAATTCTATTTAAAATGGTTTAAAAAGTATGCACAGAAAATGGAACTGCCTTTTACTTCAGTACAATCATTATAAATGAACTCTAAATATCTACACTTTCTACGGCCAACTTGTATTATAATTTTTTTTTTTCTGTAATCTTAGATTAATTTTTTTTTTTGTAATTGAATACAAGGAATTTTTATTTATTAAGAATAATATTAAATAATGAATCATGTTACATATATATAACAGTTAGAAACCTATTTATGCATATAAAATATTTTATCAAAAAGCGAATGTCCGAAAAAAAAATCTTAAAAACAACTGTTAAATGTACATTTGTTAATTTACAATTGTAATCATGCTGCCTCCTACTCACTGGCAAGAGCGCCAGGCTTGTCACAGTTACAGACCCTGAGATTTATATAAGGAAGTTTGGTTTGTCACTCATACTTACGGTCATTTTGTACACACTTTGGGCTATATTTAGCCCAGGGACCTACAGTTTAAGTGGATTCCGAACCACTAACCCCATATGCCCCACTAGATTTGAACCGGAAACCTATAGTACGAAAGGCCATTAGACCGCCTCATCCAGAGGAAGTATATTCGCGCAACCTGCGCATAGCCCAGTATCGGTTTTGACTTATAAGGAATCCTTCCACGAATCTATAATTATCTGTCTTTAAATGTGTTAAACATCGTATGTCATTAAATATATGTGTGTGGTGTTTGTGCATGTGTCAATAAAGCTGTGAGTTCTCCAACTTGTGCCTCACATATTTCAACCCAACCACACCCAGCTACAATCTAATTTGCCCAATCTACACACTACATTTTATAATTCTTCAGCTTTACCATTTGCTGTTCGAAACTTTATGTAAATTTTTTTTTCAACAATAGTGCCTTCTTATTATTACTAAAAATTGCACCACACAATGAATCTATAGTAGACTATCACAATAAAATTCTTAAAAAAAAGCAAAATTATTGTAAATAGTATTGCCCAACTTGCACATTGCACAATTAAATTATCAATTTCAATAAATGAAAATATATTTACTAATTCAAAGTATATTTGAAAGCAATCACGAAACCATTTCTAAAATCCTTAAATAACAATATCTTTAAACTTTAATTAATTACTAGGAAATTTTTATACTTAAAATGCATTTATATTTCTTTTATGAAATAATAATTCATAATCTTTTTTTGGTGGGATTCAAAAATTTCGATTATAAATATAAAGGTGATTATTTTGAAGTTTGCTGAAATATAAAGAAATAGCTTTCTTAAAAATTTCGAGCTTAATCGTCCGCAATTAAGAACCCACTAATGACTTCCTACTTGCTGAAAAAAGAATGTGGCTGCATTTTTAACCGCGCTGGAATTCTGACCATAAAAGTATTCTTCCAAAACCGAATGGTAGCTCTAGGAGAAAATTTCAGCTTAGAAATTAAGACAGAGAATTTATAAATTAAGTTGAATTAGAAGCTGAGATTTCATTCAAGTGCTTAGCATTACAGACGTTTCCATGGAAACATCGTTACCAGAAATCTTGCATTCATTTGTTAGAAAATTTTAAAAACTTTTTGTGCAAGAAAATATCTTTTTTTTATTTATTTTTATTTTATTTTTATTTATCTATTTTTACTTTATTTTTTATTTATTTTTATTTATCTATTTCTTTACTTTATTTTTTATTTATTTTTTTATTTTATTTTTATTTATCTATTTTTACTTTATTTTTTATTTATTTATTTTTATTTATTTTTTTTTTATTTATTTATTTATTTTTATTTCATTTTTTATTTATTTATTTTTATTTCAGTTTTTATTTATTTATTTATTTTATTTCATTTTTTATTTATTTATTTATTTATTTTTATTTCATTTTTTACTTTATTTATTTATTTATTTTTTACATAAATAGAATGTTTTAATCCATTAACTACGAACAAGAGGGGAAACTATACATTCAATAGAACTTTTGAGGGTTACTGCCCCATATTTAAGAATCGAAAAGTGAAAGAACTTAGAAAACTCTCATCTGAACATCGATGAGAGACATTAGAAAGCGGTGCCATAACCAGATTCTAACTGGGTGTGGTTGGTTTGAGATATTGAGGACAGGTTGGAGAACTCACAGCTTTATTGATAAACACGCACAAACACCATACTTACACGTTGAATTATAGAAATACAATATTTAACATATTTAAAAACATGTAATTATAGATTCGGGGAAGGAATTGACTTATAAGAAATTATAAACTAAATATTCAAGGTGACAAAATATTAGAATCTCCTTCTTTCCAAAAGTAGTGACTGCAAAGTTGTCCATCTGCTGATTCGAATCAGATTTCTATAAACATTCTAAGTGCGAAAATAACGCTAGCGACTAGTCTGGAGAAAATTAATTAACATGAAGATTGAATGTTGAAGTGAATAACAATAATTAAAAAAGAAAATTATGCATTCAAAATGGAAAAAAAAAACACTGAAAGAAAAATGATCAATAATTTAATTTTATATTTTCATTAACTTTTTTGACAAGATATTCATCCGCTTTCTCGTTTTGTTTTTAATTTAATAAATTTATATTAACTTTTACATTTCTATAGCCTATCTAACCAAATTTTTTTTTCCTTTTTTAATTTTACTATAACATTTTTACGACATTCATTCATTCTTACTCTTAATCTAGATTAGTTTTTAATTGTTTTCATCTGATTTGAAGGCTGTTTTGTCAATTAAAATCTATGTAGTGTCGATATAACTGTTCTATCAGCCTATCCAACGAACACAGTTTTGTAAGTTGAGAAATAAATTATAAATAAATATTCAAACATAGAACATTGTTTGAATTGCTGTCCTTCTATTAGATCACACTCTCCCTATATATATCTTGTTCAAATTTTCAATCGTTCATAAAATAATTTTTATTCATCCACTCAAGTTCAAATACATTTTTTTGAACTTGTAGTGGATGACATGATATTAATGCAGTTTTTTGCAAAATATTAATGCATTAATTAAATTTAATTCATTAATTTTAGTTATTCTTAGATATAAGTTGCATGTATCTACCAATAGATGGCGGCAGATAAATTTTAAAAAATAAATGAAAATTATTTATAAAAGGTCTTTCTGCAATAGAGTGAAAAAAAAAAAAAAAAAGAATTGGCTTTAAAAAAAAAAAAAAATTTTATATTATTTGTTTTTAATTAAGATTAGCTTTTAATTTCTTTCATCTGATATGAATGCTGTTTTGTTAATAAAAAATAATGTAGTGGAAATTTCGGTTCTATCATCCTATCCAACGCAAGCAGTTAGGTTGGTTTATAAGAAATAATATTCAAGTTTCAAGAAATAATATTCGCAGTTAGGTTAGTTTATAAGATTAGTTTATTCAAATAATATTGATTTATTATTAATAATAAATCAATTCATTCATTCATTCTTTTTCTTAATTTAGATTCGTTTTTATTTGCTTTCATCTGATATGAATGCTATTTTGTTAATAAAGATGTATGTAGTGCGGAAATCACAATTCTATCACTTTATCCAAAGAACGCAGTTAGAAGTTAATGAGAAATAAATCATAAATAATTATTCAAGCTTATAACTAGTATGTCATTCATTCATTTCTAATTCAAACTAATTTTTAATTGCTTTCATCTGATAGGAATGTTTTGTTAATAAAAATTTATATAGTGCGGAAATAACGGTTCTATCATCTTATTCAATGAACTCAGTTAAGTAATAAGAAAAATTATAAATAAATATTCAAGCATATATTTATGTCATTTATTCATTTCTTAATTAAAATTAGTTTTTAATTGCTTTCATCTGGTGTGAATGTTTTGTTAATAAAAATGTGTGTAGTGCGGAAAAGCGGTTCTCTCATTTTATCCAACGAATCTAGTTAAGTAAGTAATTGAAATAAAGTTTTAAGTATTGATGAGAAATAAATTATAAATAAATATTCAAGTATATATTTGTGTCATTCATTCTTATTATTAATTTAGATTGGTTTTTAATCACGTTCATCTGATAAGAATGCTGTTTTGTTAATAAAAATGTATGTAGTGCGAAAATAACGGTTGTATCAGCCTATCCAACGCACGCAGTTAAGTAAGGCAATGAGAAATAAGTGAATAAGAATAAATATTCAAGCATAAGAATAAATGTTCAAGCATAGATTTATGTCATTCACTCTTATTCTTAATTTAGATTGGTTTTTAATTGTTTTCATCTCATTTGAATGCCGTTTTGTTAATAAAAATCTATGTAGTACTGAAATAACAGTTCTATCAGCCTATCTAACAAACGCATTTAGACAACTTAATAAGAAATAAATTAGAAATAAATATTCAAGCATAGATTTAAGTCATTCATTCGTTTCTTAATTTAGATTGGTTTTTTAATTGTTTTCATCTCATTTGAATGCTGTTTTGTTAATAAAAATCTATGTAGTGCTGAAATAACAGTTCTATCAGCCTATCTAACAAACGCATTTAGACAACTTAATAAGAAATAAATTATAAATAAATATTCAAGCATAGATTTAAGTCATTCATTCTTTTCTTAATTTAGATTGCTTTTTAATTGTTTTCATCTTATTTGAATGCTGTTTTGTTAATAAAAATCAATGTAAGTGCGGAAATATCGGTTCTGTGCACCGTTTGTCAATTTCTTAATTTAGATTGGTTTTGAATTGCTTTCATCTAATACGAATGCTGTTTTGTTAATAAAAATCAATGTAGTGCGGAAATATCGGTTCTGTGCACAGTTTGTCAATTTCGGCTGTGGTGCTGCAGGACTTCATTATCCACTTCATCACTCGGCGGTCCATTCTTGCACGATCCATAAAGCGAGTCGCGTCGCCAGGCAACGATGCTGAAATTAATTTCAGAAATGCCATCAAATGTGTTCTCTGACCGGTCATCAGCTCAACCGGTCGGAATTTCGGCCCCTCTCCCTCTCTTGCGGGGCCCTCTAATGAACATTCGGCCTTTCTCTCGCTGCTTCAAACTCTAATTAAAAATCCGACTGCAGTCTCTCCGAGTTTAAGGTCAGGGTTACAGGTAAGGAAACAGGTTGCACAGACTATCTTCAAATCGTTTCCCACATAGAATGTTAGTCGGGATTTTTTTTTTTCTTATATATTGAGTTGAGAAAAGTCAAAATGAATGACTTAAAGAGGGTCGAATTCCGGTTTTTAAGTGTGAAGGTTTTGTGTTGCGGAATCAAAAGTTCACGCGTTTTCTTTTTTCTTTCCTTTATTTTGTTCTTTTCTTTTTCTTTCTTTTCTTTTTATCCCGGTTTTCATTCATATTTTTGTTTTGAAAGAGAAGAATAGAAATAAAAACGTACGTTAGAATGTGAGCAACTCGCAATAAAAAGATGCATTCTAGGTTCGATTCCTGCTGTAGGCGTGCGTCGTAATTTCAATTCTGAATGGGATTGTAATGTATTACTTATGCATTATTCATAACAACTGATTTCCCTTTTTGCAGCATGTAGTACTTGCATCATAATTTAATGTCACAATATAAAGCAGAATTTCAAATGCATTAACAGAAGTTCATTCCAAAGTTTTATTTGGCTTAAATGCAATATCAATACGATGCAATAACAATTATATTATTCATGCAATATCAATTACAATATTCCTGCAATATCAATTGCTTAAATGCAAAATCAATTGCAATATTCTGAAAAATAAATTGCAATATTCATGCAATAGCAATTGCTTGAATGCAAAATCAATTGCTTAAAAGGAAAATCAAGTGCAATATTCATGCAATATCAATTGCTTAAATGCAATATCAATGCAACTTATAACAATAAACAGCAATACAATATCAATACAACATCAATGCAATGTAAATACATTGGTGTGCAAAACTTAAGCAACTATGTAAAAATTTAGCAGATAGCTATGAAATTGCAGAAAAAGAGGTCTGGGAATCAGTACAATGAACATGTAAGTCAGTAGAAACGTCATGTGTATGCAAATATCAGGAACGAAACGTCGGAGGCGACATAAGCGTACGCAAAGCGCGTGATGTCGGCGCGCGCAGCTCAACAATAGAATAAAAGGAAGGACGGAGACGCAATTCAACATATTCGCTGCAAGTTCCAGTGAGTCAGTTCGTGAAATATGGCTAGAAGAAATCACCTGGATGCGGTTTACTGTGGCCAGACGCCTTCACAAAGTGGGCCTATTCGCCCGCCGTCCTGAACGCTGCCTCCCGTTGAAAGTTGGCCGCCGTTTACAGTGGAGCAGAGAGCAGAAAAACTGGACAACTGATCAATGGAGTCGTGTCCTCTTTACGGATGAGAGTCTCGACGCGTTTTGATTTGGAGAGAGGTCGGGACCCGGTTTTATCCCAGTAACCTCAAGGAAAGACACCGTTATGGTGGTTCTGGAATTCTTGTCTGGAGGCATTTTGCTGAACGGGCGAACTGAGCTCCACGTTTTCAACAGAGGGTCTGTAACCGGGGATCGCTATTGTGAGGAGGTACTCCTTCCCCATGTGCGTCTGTTCCGAGGTGCCATTGGCCCAGACTTCATTTTTATGGATGACAATGCACGGCCATATCGGACTCTTGCTGTTGGAAAGTGAAGATATTACTCGAATGGATTGGCCAGCGTACTCCCCAGATTTAAATCCCATCGAAGATGTGTGGGATGCTTTGGGGGAGACGCATTGCAGCATCTTACATCCTCCGGAGAACGCCCAACATCTCAAATAGATACTGATTGAGGAATGGGCACTCTTACGCAAGAAATGTTGCACCAGCTGGTTCATCCTTTACGTACATAATACTCTCCCTCATTTCTGAATGTCATGTCTCTCAGATGATTTCTCGTAGAGTTACGGCAAAAGGTTGCTTAAGTTTTGCACACCAGTGTAAAATAGAGGAAAAAACAAAACCAAATCGAGTCTATATCAAAATAAGAAGTTAATAAGTCCTCAAAGCAAACCAAATGCACAAAGGGGGGCATTTCTGTTTTTGCCAAGTTATGTATTTAATTTGCTCACATTATTTATGGTTTATATTATAATTTTCATATAGTGCCAATGAAGAATCATCTGGACTTTATTCAACTTTCGTTTCAAATTTCATGCATTAGCTTATATTTTATCAATTTATACGATTATTGAACCGATAAATATATATATATATTTTCCTTTTAATTAGTTAATAAATTGTTGTTGTTTTTTATGCAGCTGGCAACACAGAGACAGTTAATCTTTATGCCATAAGTAAGGGCTGCACTCATTTAGCACTACCCAGGGGCACGTGTAGCTTGAAGAATGCTACGGACGCGAGTAACACTACCCTCCACAACGCTCAACGATCCATTAGACCGAGAAAGGGGATTCGAAACACTACTAACATCCATGGCACTACCGCTAGAACACTGTTGGGCGTTGAACCCTGTAGTACCAAGTGCCAGAGCGCTAGCCACTCGGACATCAGGTCCGCGATATAGATCCCCTGACATTTTAGGCAAATTCTAGAAAATGTAAATAATATATCAATGAATTAAAAGTTTAAATTATCACTTGACATAAATTTACATTTAGATAACTAAAGCGGAGAATGCATTACAAAATAAAACTACACAAATCAAAAATCAATAAAAAGAGAGTTGAAATGAGACGAATTAATGCCCAATCAATCTTTAAAAAACAATTTATCAAAGCACCAATCGTCTTAAAAATTGTAATTAAATGTAATTCTATCAGAAAAATGAACGTTTCAATAATTTTGAAATATATATTGATTTACGATCTAATCATGCAGTTGAATGTTATAAAATACATGCGTGCACCAAAAAGATTTGGGAAAACCCACTACAATAACAAGAATATTTCTAAAACAAAATGAAAAAGTTATTTCCTACAAATAAACTGAAAGGTTACAACCTTAATATGAAGATATTTTTTTATCAAGAAATACATATAATCCATGTTATTTCTGCCGGCTAGATGATTGGGTGCAAGTTAAATGCATCTAGAGGTAACATAAATAATAAAGTCTGATGGTAAATTTACCTTGATAAAGCTATCTTCGGTATATTCTTGTTGATTTCCTGGATTAATTCGTTTTTATCACCCTGTTTTTGTTCATTTTTTTCTTTTACTTTTTTTTTTATTTGTCACTGCATGTTTGCCTTACAACTTCGATGTATGCTCATATATAAACTTTTTTTTTTTACATGAATCTATAAAATGTATACAATTGTATCACACTATTGTGCATATAGCAGGATATGACACTAATTAACTTCCATGCAGTACAGCCCATTTTGAGCCAAGGTCATCTGACTCCTGGCAGATTCAGTGAAATAAATTGTTTTCTTTTTAAAGGTCAGGGATGTCAGCCCTGAGTCCAACGCTCTACTAGCTGTCATATTAGATCGTGACCTACTGCTTAAAGTGATTGCGGTACTATTTAAAATTATTTCCATTGGGCAAGAGGAGGAGATATTGCAAAACCTGCACAAGCAATATTTGACAGTGTCTCACATATCACTTACATCCCATTCCTTATCACAATGGTACAATAAACATACAGAATAGTAACCAACTATAGTGTAACCTGGAAATACTGAATCTACTACTGATATTCAAAACTGGCATTTTTAGCTTCGAAAACCCAAAACAATACTATCACTTCCCTTTCTTCTTCTGCACTGGAGCAACAACCCAGCGTGGATCAAGGCCAGAGACAGACAGAATCCGAGACATTACTGTTTTCGTTTTACGGGAATAGGGTTGTCAGCCCTACGTCCAACTCTCTACAGTCATATTAGGCCGGTATCTATCGTTTAAAGTGGATTCCGAACCACTACTAACATCAATGGCACAGCAGCTACTCGAACCTGAAACATCTGACACCGAACGCCGCAATGCAAGTTACTCAACCATCAGGTCCGAGGCTACCACACTATAAACCTCAAAAAGAAAATATTATTGATTTAGAACCTGATTATTAACCTGAAAATCAAAGGCGTCGAAAATATATATGCAACAAAGTCATTTAACGTATTTAATTAATTTAACGTAATTTAAAAGAATATCATAAGCCCTCAGAGAGTTAGAAAGTTCTGCATCTACTATAAATGCAAATTAAATACAAACTTGCAAGGGAAAGAAAGGTACATCTAGACGAATTGTAATCGCACAGCAATACAGGACCAGGAATACTTTTTTTTGAGCAGTATTTTTGTACAGAAGCAGCAGAGATTAACGGAACACCATAAAAGTGAATGTGAAGTTATTAATCAATGCACATCAACAAAAATAACATGTCAACAATAACACAGATGGATTACATGCTGGTCAAAAGCTGTTCAAAATAGTTTACGAGCTATGAGGCAAAAACTCGCATCTCCCGTATATAAAATTCCGAATACTTTTTTAGATTTCAAGTACGTTTCGAACTCTCCTGCCAGCCACAATGATGCGTGTAGCAAGCTTTTCTGCACTGCCTTGTGGTACCTTACACCAATGCTTAAATATGTCTTCAAAAGAAGTAATCCAGGCTTGATATGACAGACGATCGAGCTGGCTATTCCATACTATATCCGATCCACTGTAGGTCAAATATGAAGTCTACATAAATATGAACGTCGGGATTGAAATGGGCGAGGCAAAAAAAAAAATGTTATGGCATTATCGGATGTGTCTCTCGAACTATGTGAGCTTGAAATGTAACTCATTCATTCCCCCGCAACCAAATATGTCAGATGCATATCGCCTAAATATATCTTGGTATAATCAACCAGCCTTACTACTTTCGTTGTTGTTGTTGTCTTATTCCACAAGCCCAATCAAGTCCACAAGCCCAAAAATCTTTAAAAAATCATAAACAAGATGAGGACTAATGTTTAAGTCTTCCCTGTGAAGACCAGCACAAATTTAAACAGGTGTTCTGGAGAGGCCTGCTCCGAGTTACAGTGGTACATGTTGGAGAGAGGTTTTACTCCTGATCTCAAAAAGATATGCACTTAATGTGTCCATTTGCAAGCCTACTATTGGTGGTCTGGACGACTCTATTAGCCTTGATGGTAAACGACACCACTTGGAGACAGCCTATTATAGTATTGTTAGTCGTTAAGAGTTTTCTCGTAGCTGCTGGTTTGGAGTTTTTATCTCGAGCAGATCACAGAAAAGGCCAAAGAGTCATTTCATTTTGGTCCTCAAAGACGCATTTTTTGCCAAAATATCAGCAATTTCATTGGCATAGGGACATGCTAGTCAAAAGCTGCTCAAAGTTGTCCTCCTTACCAAGCACTACTACTTCCACATGAAGAATCTCCACCAAAGTCTTGGGTACAGCATCACAGCAATCCCATCTACAGCTTCTGGAAAGCATTTATGATCCAGTCGTCCAGTGGGATTCCCAGTCGTCTAGATGTTCTCAGCCCCCCTTAAAACCTGGCACTGGGACACATTATACAATTTAAGAGAAGAGGAGAGAGATAATCGAATCCATTACTCACAAAATGGTAGCTATAATAGGGAAAACATCAAAAGTTGGGTTGCAGGAAACTGGGGTAATGCGCATATATATATATATATATATATATAAGGACCCTGATGGCAGAGTGGCTAGCGCTCTATTCTCGGTGCCACAGGCTTCAGTTCGAGTCCAGATAGTGCTATGGATGTTTGTAGTGGTTCGGAATCCACTTTAAACCGTAAGTCTCGGTCTCATATACGTGTTCGTCGTAATGCTGACAAACCCTACAACGCTAAAAAAAAAGAAAACATCTCCTATCTCGAAATCTGCCAGTAGACAGACGACCCTGGCCCACCGTGGGGCTGTTGCGCCATTGAAGAAGAAGATATATATTTATATTCACATATGCGTAGAGAGAGAGAAGAGAAAGAAAGAGAACCAAAGACGATTGTGAATGTGAAAACATAAATAGAAGGGTAAAGGATTGCCTTCAGAAATGGCAATTGCCTCAAAGTTTCATGTTCTGTGAAAAAAAAAACTGGAAACGTTTCCCTCGGTATTTCCCTATTGATAGTCACGCACACTGCTTCAATTGCATAAATCTTCTCTTTTATATTTGTAGCAAAAGGCTCCATCAAAGCATAAAGCATGAATTGAGCCTTTACCCTCTCTTAACTTTTCCTACGCATAAGTCGAGTAGTTAGTTTGCTTCAGTTTCCGGACTTAGAAATGAAACGGAACAATACTTTTTCTGAATATTTTAAAAGTCCTTTATAATGACTCAGTCACTGTAAGGTTCGTTTGGCTGCGTAACAAAAGGCTTAACTTTATCAGTAGTTATTGAACCAAATCACCAAATCAGTCAAGTCCAAAGTAGTCAATTTAACGATCCATAACAAGTCGAAATCAAGTCAATTCCCTGCAAAATATTTCTTGCTTGTTATTATGAAATATTTTAAGAAAAATAGATCTTAAGAATCACATTAGGCATTATTTTGAATAGCACTTACAAAAAGTTTAAATGTTCTTATTGGAGAATCGTTCTTTCAGATTTTTTTTTTGAGCTTTTCGAATAGAAAAATACATCCGATTTGCGGAGAGATTTTTATGTTCCAATTACTGGAGGATTTCACAGGATGCGTTTCTGGCCAACAAACGAGGATTTTTCTTTCTTCTGCTTGAAGGACAAAAAGTTGGTGTTTCTATTCTTGGGTACATTTACCACAAATACCCACAGAAACTACGATATTTAAAATCATTGTATACTTTAAAAGTAAAAACTCAAATCATGTTAAGCAATAGTTAAATTAACTCTCATAAACATAACTGGATCCTTTGACACTATTTGAGTAAAAATTGAACCAATAATCTGCATAAATTCTGAAAGTCAGACAATTTTAAATGAATTACAGACAACGTGATTTTATATTAGCAAACCGTTAATCTTAACAGCACATATATCATATACATGTTAAAACACACATAATTAGAATAATTAGTTGAGGTACAATGTAGACCTACTTCTCAGTGATGCCTCCTGAGCAATGTTCTATATGGCTAAGTGGACTATAGTTTTTGGTATGAAGTCTAGATGCTTTCCTAACAGCAGTTCGGTTGGCCTGCATGTCTTGCAATAGAATGTTGATGGTTTGTCTCAATCAAAAAAGTTATCATGAATTCACACATGAAGTCTTTCAATGTTAGAATTTTGCGAATGGAATGTTGGTGGTTTGTCTCAATAAAAGAACTGAAATAATTCACTCAGGAAGTCTTTCAGTATCTGAATCTCTTGCAAATGGAATACTGATGGTTTGTCTCAATAAAAAAAAACTTATCTAATTCACTCAGGAAGTCTTTCAGTGTCGGAATTACTTGAGATTTTACCTTGAAACTTTTACATCAGACAGTTTCAAAGAATGGCAGGCATCACTAGACATGCGTTTTTTGTAATGGCTAAATGAAGTTATTGACTTTAATGAGATTCTCAGTGCTATATGGAAAGTTTGTTTCATTAAATCCATAAAAGAGTGGAGCCTTTTGAAGTATTTTTAAAGTTTGCATTTATGTGACACATAGAGGGGGAAACAAGTAAAACATGCAACACAAAGAATATTTTGCAGAAGCTTCAAATGGTCTATTAACATTAAATGGCGACAGGATTCGATCCATAATTGCTTCCTTCAAAATTGTCTATGATCAGGCCAGTGTACAGGAGATACAAATTAAGCTTTTGGCAACTTTCGTTGTAGTTGTTATTTCAAAAATAAAATATTCTAAAAGAAACTGATCAATGAATAGTTTATGGGATTTCTCCCAGAGATACTGTTGCCATTGTACTTCCAGTAGGGAAATCACACATAGTAGATAGCTACTATATATTGCATATAGATTGCAGATGATTGGATGCATGTAATTGCTTCTTCATACTTGTGCTTACTTCTTTGTTTCCTCTATATTGTTTCTTTCATGCGCTCTGTTCTCAAGTAAATGTTTCCTAAGTGTTGTTTTAGATTTAAAATTGTTTTGTAATTTAAAATATTTGTTTCTATAAATCCTATAAATTGAGATCGTAACTGTATTATTAGAAAAAAAAAAAAGAAATGACACAATTTCTATCAGTAATTACTAATTCTGTTTGTTTTTAATGAAAATAAAAGTGTTACAAAAACGTTCCCATGGTAACTGCTTCACAATAGTTCTACTTAAAAATACCAAATAATGACTTGAGTCCAATTAGAATTTTCTTAAGCACATAACTCTCTTGATATTGGTTTTTTATTTGTAAGCAGGATTAAAAACCCAGAAAAGAAAATTACTACTATTATTTAATAATTTCATTTTTTCATGATTTTTTTAACCTCTACAAGAACCGAACAGTTTAACCGTTGAGTTCGTGTTTTTGAGGAAAATCTCACTGTTATGCTTTTTTCCAACCGAAATTGACAAGAATATTTTTACAAGATCAGTTAGTATCTTTGTAAAAATATCTCACAGTTAGGTTTTTTAAACATAGCATCAACCACCATTACCAAAAATATTGAAACATAATTTTATCACTTAATATGGCTTCATACTAAATGTCATGAGGCGAGTTTAGAAATTAAATAAATGTTGAAATTTGTAAAAGTTCATTTTGATAAGCAAAAATTTTATTTTTGCTTAGAAATCAGACATGGGTTATTTTAAAAATACAAAAATTTATTACACTGATTCATTTAAACGATAAATATATAGATCAAAAAAATCATTTCTTTTGTGTTGTATAAGGTAGATATTGTAACTTATCAATTTGTAAAATTGGTGGAAATATTACATGAATATAAATATTATTAAATTTGCTTTGTTTTTTTTTAATCTTATGCATTCCTTAATGCATGCTTTGTCCTTATAAATATTCATCATAATTAGAACTTTATGCTATTCATTAGAATTTTAGAAAAAGATAAAGCAGTATATATTCAATTTTACGACTTTGAAATTTGTAACATTGACGAAAAAAAATTAATGATAGTTCTGTTTCAATTTTTAGCCTTATGCATTTCTTATATTTATATTATTCGTTCGTCGTTAGCCTTATACATTTCTTATATTTATATTAAAAATTATATCAACTCTAGATGACGGAACGGCGAATTAACGGTTGTTTTCAGTAGTGGTACTCGAGCTTGAAGCTAGATGGCGTTAGAAGTGGCTCGGGTTTTAACACTGGTTTATTCCTCTTCGGATAACAAGAGATCAACTAGATGGCAGTAGTAGTAATTATCTTTAACGCCTGTTAAAAGAATTCATCTAAATTCAACCCTTCCACTCGCAGCTGTGTTATTTTTGAATTCCTCATGTTAAACAAATAATATAAAAATAAAATGTTAAAGTCAATTCCTACTTTTTTTTCACTCTATTGCAGAAAGTCCTTTATAAATAATGTTCATTCATTTTTTGTAAGTTTATCTTGGCCCTATCTATTGGCAGATATATGCAACTTAGATCTAAAAGAAACTAAAATTAATTAATTAAATTTAATTATTTAATTAATATTTGAAAAACTGTATTAACATCCAGTGCTATCCACCACAAGTTCAAAAATGTATTTGAACTTGAACGGATGAATAAAAAGTATTTTATGAACGATTGAAAATTTGAACAAGATATATAGGGAGAGTGTGAGCTAATAGAAGGAATTGAAAAAAAAATACTAAATGATTAATTTGTTTAAAATTTAAAGCATTCTTATAAAACATTTCTATCGTTTGATGTTTACAAAAAAAAACCAAACTATAAATAAATAAACAGTATTTTTAATTGATTTTGCATGATTAAATTATAGATACATATAACCCGATGGCTTTATTGAGCTCAATCCATGCAAATTTTGCCACTTACTGTAGAAACAAAAAATCCATATAAACAAATCAAAATTACAAAGGGAAAAGACCAGACATTCTTAAAAAAACGACAAAAAGGCCTTAAAAAACAAGTTAAATGTCCTAAGGATAAAAATATAAAAAGCTAAAAGCACCATAATTAAAAGTCCGTGAGATCAGGACATGTTTTCTCTGGCCCTCCGGTAAAGAGTACACAAATCACCATTCTGAAGTCGAGTCCCGAAGTTAAATGGTCTTTATTCTTTCAATTCCTTCTATTAGCTCACACTCTCCCTATATATATATCTTGTTCAAATTTTCAATCGTTCATAAAATACTTTTTATTCATCCACTCAAGCTCAAATGCCTTTTTTTTTAACTTGTAGTAGATGGTACTGGATGTTAACACAGTTTTTTCGAATATTAATTCAGTAAATAAATTTAATTAATTCATTTTTAGTTTCTTTTAGATTTAAGTTGCATGTATCTACCAATAGATGGCGCCAGATAAACATAAAAAATGAATGAAAATTATGTATAAAGGACTTTCAGCAATATAGTGAAAAAGTAGGAATTGACTTTAAAAAAGATTTTTATATTACTTGTTTCCAATCATTCCCGATTATCTCTCAGACTTTTCCTACTAAAGTGAATATTTTTCAAATGTCATTTCTCTAATCACTTAAAATATGATATGTTGCGATGATATAAAACATATAAAATGAGGTATTATGTAATGCACATATTTTTTCTCAATTATCATCAATTATTAATATAAATAAATTTTGTTAAAAAATTTTATCAACAAAACTTGTTGAAACAAAGAATGTTAAATAAAACCGAGCAATGATGAATCTTTTTTTTTTTTTTTTTTGTGATATATTACTATTGGGCAAAAAAAATTCTTCTAAAAAATGCTATTTTTAATCGGAAATTTATTTTACATGTGGTGTAACAGACCGAATTTTTATGTGTGAATTTTCTGAAATGCTTTTAAGAATGTGAATAAGCATTATGCATAAGTTTTCATACATTGCAAAATTCAGGGATGTTAAATTCAACAGCTAAAATTAGCCGTTAGCTTATATTAGCATTATAGTTTAAGGCCGTTAACGAAAACTAACAGTTTTTTGCATCTATAGTATATACTTGATTTTGTGATCAATAGTATGTATTCTCAATTTACCATTTTTTTCTTAATTTTTTAAGAACGTATTTCTATTTAATTATAATATTGGGTATTATTTAGTATACGTGGATTTTTCTTCTTTTCTGTAAAATATTTGTTAGGTATTCCCTTATAAGAAAGCGGGATACCTAATGAAATACAGAGACATGAAAATGTCTTTTATTTGTGGGAATTGAGCTTGAATGGATACGTTTGTAGGAACTTTGCTTTATTTCTGCCCTGGTGAAATCATTAATTACGATTCTTTCAAATTTCTTATTAACATGTAGCAAATATAAAAATTAAAACCAAAAAAATTGTGTATGGATTAAAATTTCAGTCATGTTAGCGTTAGTTTCTCAATACTTAAAGCAGTTTTACATATGCTTGAAATTGTAAAGATAATTCTTAAAAGTCACTAATTATTTCAAAAATTACATTTTGCATATATTGATAATTACATAATAGTCTTCTTTTTAATTTCAAAAATAAAACTGTCATTAGATTTATTGAATAATCCTTTTGCCATTTATCACTAAATTCCTAAATGCATTGTTGTGCGAAACGTTGTGTTGAGAGCCCGCGAAATTGATTCGTAATTCTTAACCGCGAGCGTAATTTCTTAACCTATTGATATTGTGTAATTATAAACCGTTGCCAGGAAAGGCTTTTAGAGTCAACATATACAGAGTGTCTCAACAACAGGTTTACAGACCTCTGAGAGGATAGCATTACGCGTAGGCAACTCGGAACTGATGTAATTGTGTGCACAGAAACATTAGAAATGAAGTTATTAACTTTACCTCCTAATTATTATTATTACTTTAATATTTGTTACTACTTTACCTCCTAATTATTGTTATTATGTTTTATTTATTATTACTTTATTACTTAATTATTATTATTTTATTATTTATTATCACTATACTACTTAATTATTACTGCTGTTGTTACTTTACCCCATAATTATTTGTATTATGTTACCATCTATACTCACTTTACCACGTAATTATTATTATATTAGTATTTATTATTACTTTACAACGTAATTATTATTATTATTATTATTATGTTTGTATTTAATACTGCTCTACCCCATATTTATTAGTATTATATTACTATTTATAATCACTTTACCATGTAATTATTATCATTATGTTAGAATTTATTATTTTATCAAATAATTATTATTATTATTATATTATTTTTTATTATCCCTTATCAGCGTTATTATTTATTATTATTATGTTAGTATTTATTATTACTTTACAACGTAATTATTATTATTATTATTATTATGTTTGTATTTAACACTGCTTTTTTACCCCATATTTATTAGTATTATATTACTATTTATAATCACTTTACCATGTAATTATTATCATTATGTTAGAATTTATTATTTTATCAAATAATTATTATTATTATTATATTATTTTTTGTTATCCCTTATCAGCGTTATTATTTATTATTATTATGTTAGTATTTATTATTACTTTACAACGTAATTATTATTATTATTATTATTATGTTTGTATTTAACACTGCTTTACCCCATATTTATTAGTATTATATTACTATTTATAATCACTTTACCATGTAATTATTATCATTATGTTAGTATTTATTATTTTACCAAATAATTATTATTATTATTATATTATTTTTTATTATCCCTTATCAACGTTATTATTTATTATTATTATGTTAGTATTTATTATTACTTTACAACGTAATTATTATTATTATTATCATTATGTTAGTATTTATTATTTTACCAAATAATAATTATTATTATTATATTATTTTTTATTATCCCTTATCAACGTTATTATTTATTATTATTATGTTAGTATTTATTATTACTTTACCATGTAAGGGAATATACAGTTTATAAATCAATACACCAGCAAATGTTACATGGTCAGATGAACTCGACAACGCTGATGAAAACGGTGAACTACCGATGCGTGTTTTCAAGCAGAATTTCCCAGGCTCTACAGATGGATAACTCGCCATGGTGCTCTATATATCGCTTATTCAAACTTGATTGTCCTGTATCTTCCCGTCAACGACAGAGACAAGAGAGAGTTCCCTGTTCGACTTGGCTTGACAGGTTTCAAACTAATCTCTGATTTCTATGAAACCCAACGCACTATCAACAGAGTCATTTCTATCAAAATCATCTGAAATCTGTTTAAATTTAATAGATACAGTTAAACAGTTTGAATTACCTGAATTTATTTGTTCTAAGTTGAACCATTAACTGAAAGTCAAACCTCAAGTTAAATATACTGAGTTGCATCAGTTCTAAAGAATGCATCAAAACGGCATACGTCAGCAAAACCGATTCTTCCAGCATTCGAACTCTGATGCATAAAGCTTCGCGAATCATTCAAAGCGGCTATTTGATAGCTTGATGATGGATTTCCGATGCACCCAATCATCCATCAAGAAATTTATTTTTAGTTCTAGATGGTGCTCTAGACGCATAAATGAAAGCAGATGCTAATGTGTTCCCTTTGCTCAAAGACGCGTGACTTTCTTTAATATTTGCTCGGAGACTATTGCAATGAGTCAGCTCAAAAACGATTCGAAGATTCAGTTTGCTTGACTCGAAATCATGATTGTGGAACTCTGTTTAGATAGCTTATTCGCTTGAATTGAACTCGTTCAAGAACGCTAACGAATAGCTCCAAAGATTGATGATGGTTCCTGTTCATATTCTTAAAAAAAAAAAAAAAAAAAAAATTTTCTTGACCTTATAAAGTATTTTTTTTTTCATTTCTTCTATGCACTATTTAGTAATTTTTTTTAAAAATATATATAAATTTTCATCTATTTTAACCGAAGGCATGATTTAATTATTTTTAATATATGATTATTTTCTGTTAGAGGTTTCAATCACATGAATTTTTGTTAGAGGTTTCAATCACATGAATTTTTGTTAGAGGTTTTAATCACATGAATTTTTGTTAGAGGTTTTAATCCCTTGACTATTTGTTAGAGGTTTCAATCAATTGAATTTTTGTTAGGTTTCAATCCCGTGAATATTTGTTAGAGGTTTCAATCATATCAATTTTTGTTAGAGATTTCAATCACGTGAATTTTTATTAAAGGTTTCAAACACTATTATTTCAATCATGTGATTTTTATTTAATCAACTGGATCTGTTAATGGTAATAATACTAAAGTTTCGATAACTGATGATGGAGAACAGTGCCCTATTCAGCAAATTAAATATTTACTATTTAATTGATACATGTAAACAAGGTTTACAAATTTTTGCGCCATGTCCAACATCAACATTTTGCATTTCAAGATTTCTCTAAGGAAACAATTTTAGGAAAACTTTTCTTGATTTGAGTCCCAAAACAATTAAATTCAGTCCCAAAACGTCAATTTTGGAAGATACTAGTTTTCATAAAATAAGCTAAAAACCACAAAAATAGAGTATTGTGAAAAAAAAATCAAAAACTCTGTTATTTTAAGGAAACTCAGGTAAATTATGCAATACATATTCATAGTATAAGATGAGGGGCCTGAATGGCCGAGTGGCTAGCGCTCTGGCGCTCGGTACCCAGGTTTCGAGTTCGAGTCCCAGCGGTGCCATGGATGTTTGTAGGGGTTCGGAATCCACTTTAAACGTAGGTCCCGATCCTAATAGGATCGTAGAGAGTTGCGGGGGCATTGTTACTCCGTGGCTTATCATCAAGTTACACACGCCCCTTGGGTAATGCAAAGTGAGTAACATCTGTACAGCACTTTGCCTTAAGGCATACAAGACCAAGCTGTCTAAGTTGCCAGCTTCATTAGAACAAAAAAAAAAGTATAAGAGGAACACAAATTACCAGATAAATATTGAAATTTTAGAAATGAATACGCGTACGAAAATGACAAATTACATCCATCCATTTGGTGTAGGCAACAAATATCTTCAATACGGAATTTGAACACTTTAAATAGCATTATAGAAAATATGTTATTGATTATGCGATCGATGAGATCATTTAGAAGGGAGAGATCGAAAATTTAGAAAGCAGAGAGAGAGCATCCCAAATTATTCAGGTTCAAGTGACAGAGCTGGCCACTCCATGTTCTGAATTGTTTGCTGCTGAAGAAAATCATCCCTGAAACAAGCCTTTTGGGATTTAGCGTCATGGGGGATGAAATTTCCACCTGTTACACCAACCTGTTATGTGTATTTAACAAGCATCCTTTGTCAAACGGTTTGATAAGCATACTTTATAAAAAAAAAAGTGCTTCACATCACCAACCAAAAATATGTTAAGGAATCCTCAAAACAGCACGTGGATCACCTCAATAGAAATAAACACACAAACGAGTAGTTCCACTCAAAGAGATATCATTTTACATACCCATACTGACTCCTCTATATAAATCTGTTTCACGGATATTTTTAGGATGATAATAGATTCCAGGTTTTTTCCACATTACTAAACCTCTATTCATCCATAATGAGAAGAGTCGTGTGAGTTGTCGTGTCCACTTCAAAATACTATCCGCTGTGTCGCGATGCAAGAGAAACAAAAGTAGTTGACCACCTCTTACGATCACTTTCATGGAGCCTTCTGTACCATCCTCCAATGCTGCAAACAAGACCAAAGATGGGACAGCAAATATAGATCATCAGCATTCGATGTACTTCTTGTTAAACCTCTTTGATGCCAAATGCCGTCTTTTACTGCTCCACCCTTTAGTATTTTGAGTATGAATCGCAGCAAATTTCTGTTTTACGTACTAAAACTGTTTGATAAGCATCCTTAGTTAAAATGGTTTGATAAGCATCATTTTTCAAAAGGTTTGATAAGTATTTTTATTAAAAAAAAAAGTACCTCAACATCATCAGCCAAAAATACTTTGAGGAATCCTCGAAACAGGATGTGGGTTACTCCATTCCGTATTTTAATAGCCTTTATGCGAAATTGTAATTGCTTTTATGGAATCTATTTTGACAATTGAGGGGACTGATGGCTGAGTGGCTAGAGCTCGGTACCATAGGTTCCAGGTGCGAATCCCCCGGTGCCATGGATGTTTTTAGTGGTTCGGAATCCACTTCAAACTATAGGTCTCGGTCTTATAGGATCGTATAGCGTTGTGGGGGTAGTGTTACTCGCGTCCGTAGGATATGTTGAAGCTACACGTGCCCCCTGGGTAGTGCCAAATGAGTAACAGAGATGCAGCCCTTGCTTGTGGCATAAAGATTGTCTCTGTATTGCTCGCTGCATTAGAACAACTATTTTGACAATTCTCGCCAAGCAACTGATTATTATCAGTTATTTGGCGAGCATGTGCAATAGAGTGGAGATCAAAGATTTATGAATCAATATTTTTTTTCAATTTTAATCAATATTGATATTTTCTGAAAATGTTCCATTTGTAATCGATTCACCAAATTAAGCGTCCTAGTGGCCCAAAGGGCTAAGCTCTGACCACAAGTGTGCCACAGACTTCAGGTTCGAATCCTGGTGGTAGTAGCATGGATGTTTGTTAGGGGTTCGAAATTCACTTTGAACTGTAGGTAACCGGTCTGTTTAGCCGTCGTGTGTAAGATGACCGTAGAGCGACAAACAAAAACCACTTAGTTAGAAATGTGAAATAATTTGCAGTTAGAGTGGGGTTTTTTTTTATCTATGTAAAGGAGGTACATATTAAACTGCGTTTAGCAAAATTCGAATTTTTTAATATCTGTATTTTTTCACTCCATGAAAATGAGGGAAGAAATTCCGAAACCTTATAAAATACCAGCCCACCATGAGCCGCTATAAGCTCCGGTGATGATTAATATTTGACCTGAATATTTCCCGAGTGTCTCCGTCGAGGCGTAATTATTACTCAACTCAAACACTCGTGGGAAACAAGACGTTCAAAGTACTCCCTCGGTGAGGTCAAACGTTTGGGAGAAAGGGGGATGAGCGGAAGGAACATTCCGCAAGGTCAAGGTAAGCAGCGAAAATGGTGGAAATCGCATCAGAATGTAACCTACTTACCGTAGAATACTCATCTTGAGTAACCCTCGACACACGATGGCCGAAAATTATTAAAATTTTTCCTCATTCAGTTAAAGCACTTGAATATGCATGCGTGCTCCACATTTATGGATAAAATTGCATCATTATAAGCATTCGCAGCGAAGCCAATCTTTGGCAGCATATATTCAGAATGCAACACGCTGGTTGGTATGACTGGATGACATAAGGGCCAATTATGACCAAGCTGTACCAAATTAATCTTCAAAGGTAAAAACGACATCAACACACATGTTTAAAATACACCTAAAATGTATTAAAAAACAATTAAAACACATTTTTTTATACATCAAACATTTTTATACATCACTTAAAATCCCATCAATACCATTTATGGAGAGATTTACAAACATCACATGTTTACCTCACAAAAGTGTGCGGAGTCATTCAGTTAAGGCACTTGAGAATGCAAGCATGCATCACATTTAGGGATAAAGTTGCATCTTTATAAACATTAGCAGCGTAGCCAATTGCTGGCAGCATATCCTCATAATGCAATAGGTTGCTTGGTGTAGATTGATGACATAAGGACCAATTTTGGCTGGATTGCATCAAGTTAATCCTCAAAGAAAAAAGAAACATCAATATCAAACATCAAAACACACAATCACATGTTTAAAACTATACAAAATATGTTTAAAATACAATTAAAAGTATATTAGAAGGCATTTAAAAACATTTTTTATATGTAAAGCATTACATCATTTAAAATCAGTTCATTATACCAGTTAACATCACATCAGTGCCATTTATGGAGAAATTTACAAACACTAAATGTTCACCTCACAAGAGTGCAGGAATGTGTTTTTCAAAGGCATCCCACATAGACTACATCTCGGAGGCAGAAGGCGGTTTTTATAGGTTTCTTTTGGTTATTTAATCTGGAGCTTCGCTTTTTTTTTCAGTGTAAGGGCGTGTTGACTCTAATAATGGTTGGGTTTGTTTTTATTTTACTGGGCGTAACAAATTCAGTAACATGAGACTGTACAATACGAGATACTGTAGAGTGAGTATATGATGGCTTAGAAGTGAAAACTAGAGATTCAGTCTGTATAGACTTCGAGATAGCAGTTAGTTAAGGTTATTAGTAGTAGACAAATCAAACACTGCCATAGTCAAAGCAGATATAGATTTTTTTAAGCTTTTCTATCACTTAAACTTTGTGGCATCATGACTTCCAGTAACATTATCTTTGAGGGAAGACTGATGGATCACTGGAGAAACTTTCCTCTACTTCATTTGAAGAACATCTACCATTTTCAAAATTGATTTATGTCTAGATTGTTTTGGTTTGTCTCTCTACTATAATTCATTTTTGCACACTTTGGGCTAATTAGACCGGGACTTACTGTTTAACATGGATATCGAACCACTAACAAGCATTCATGCCACTGCCAGTGGTACCAAAAACCAGAGCGCTAACCAATTGGCCGTCAGCTAGATGTCTAGAAGAAACTCTACCAATTTTATGATAGACACTATTTTTATCTTCAAATCCACGCGAAAGAATTTGAATTTGTTCAAATAGTAATCTTATATTTTCTTCTTCACGTTCTTCTATTTTTTATAATAAACTTTGCGTCGCATTCAAAAAAGTTTTATGTACGTTTTCCATTTTAACAGGTCATACCCTTTTGTCTTTGAGAAAGCAAAAAATTTTCTATTCTCTTAGAGTTTGATTATATTAAGTATATTAGCGTTAACAATATAAAATAGATCTTTTAGATCTCTTCTTTTTTGTTTTAAACCTTCTGAGTATTTAGTTTTATTTTTTTCTTAATTTAGTATTTGGATTTTTGTAATTTGTATCTTTTAAGTGTTTGCCATTTTTAAAAGTTTCTTCAACTTTATCTACAACGGTATTTTTAAACTAGAAGCGCATCATTAGCAGTGCAGTGAGTGGAAATTCAAAATATTTAGATTTATATCATTTTGGAAATAACAAAAATGCTGAGATCTTCTCTTTTAGACAACATCTTTATTTGGCATAGGGATGTAGATAATTGCCAGCAAGTCAAAATATACCTAGATTTTCTTGTTAAAATGGAAGGTTTTTCTTGCTTGATGTCATTAATAAAAAATGTTATAAACTTAAAAATTAATCAACTTCATAGCATTATTTCTATATAATAGTACTTAAAAAGCCTTTAATTAGAAACATGATTGGCCTTATATAACTTATTGGCTAATAACTTATGGCCTTATATAACTTATTGGATTATAACTTATGGCCTTATTTAACTTATAAGTTATTATAACTTAACGATTGGCTTTATATAGCATAGCCAAATAAAACTAATAAATAACAGCAAACTGAATCTGCTTGAGTCAGATTCAGAATTGGAATGTGACCGAAGTGTCTAGACACAATCAAACATGCTACTGTGAATTGAATGGGAGAGGACCGAAAACATGCTGGTACCCTTCCTGTGACTATTGAATTTGTTGTGAAGTTTTTTTTCAAATTATGGGACATTTCTTGGGTTTTCAAAAAAAGCCTGGGAGTGACCCCTTAAAAACAAGGTGAAAGGTACCCTTCCGTATTAAATAGTCTGAAATTTTTATGGAATTTTTTAACCATCGACTATTGTTTATATATTTACCACTTTGAAAGTGCTTTGAAGCTTTTTTTTCAGTTAATTATGGGACATTTGAACGCAGAATGTTAGTTGGAGGTTTTGCCAAAACTTTAATTCCCAGATCCACTGGGGAGTGTGACCCTTAAAATCTTATGGACAGCGCAGTGGTTTTGCAAAGAGTCGTAAAGTAAAGGGTAACAGACCAAGGCGTCAAATCAGAAACCAGGTGGGACGTACAAACTTGGGACTCGGAGAAATTTGGCTTTCTTGGGCTATTCCAGCAGAAGATATATAAATATAGTCTGAGCGACTCTCGTTTTATGGAACTCTTTTTAGCCATAAACCAAACACTAACATTATTTATATGGATGACAACTGCTGATATCATATGATTATTGGTTTGAAAATATTTATATTATTTCAAAAGTTGAATTTTTATCGAGAGATCTCCCTGCACCATCAATATATAATTTTCATAACATGGCTCAATATTCCTGCAGAAGATCCAACGACTTGTTGAGTCCATGCCACGTCGATGCATCGCCAGGCGAAAGGAGGGCCGAAATATATCCCATGACTTTTGTCACTTCAGTGTATATATATATTTATTTACTTGATATCATATGATTAAAGAATATTTATATTATTTCAAAGTTGAATCAATAAATAACACAAATATAATGCTTCATCCCTATAATGTGTTATGAAATTATAGGACATTTTATATATATATTTATTGATGCATATGCTGCATCTCAACTGCAAATAAAATTACAGAATCTTCATATATTTTAATATCTCCCTAATATTAAAAGTTATATATTTAAGGATCTCCCTAATATATATGCTTGTATGTATGTGTTATGAAATTATATGGTACGTTATAGTAGATAGATAGCATAAATTGGCTTATAATTTTTTTCTTATCCCACTTGGTAGACAGTAAACATCTAGACCAAGTCCATGAATCCGTATTCTCATGGAAGAAATGAAAGGAGGGCTCATCTTCTGTTGTGATGGAACTCCCGTAGGTAGAAGTCTGACTTAGCTCCGTGTCGCTGAAGAAAGAGGGCAGCACCTTTCAGGGGGAAACTACCTCGCATTTGATTATCGTATGGGAGAAAACTCCACCGGTAGTCCGACTAACGGGGCAACATGCTGAACATCTAAATGCCATCGATGCTCCTCGTTTTTTGAAGCAGTGTCTACAATAAAGCTGCCAATGAATTGAACCTCCACTCTAATGCTCACCAGCGGCAAGCTTTACCGCCAAGCCACGAGTCTGGCTTAAGTTTATAGTAAATAAACACATGTAGGGCATGTATTCTTCTGTAAATTAATATACACGACTTGACTTTTTATCAATTGTGAAGTTTTCAAACTTATATCACTTATATTTTACCTTCCAGTTTTCTGACTTTAATGGATTAGCAAAATAATTTATTTAACTAACCCTGCGAATGTTGATGATGTTTTTTTTCAATTCACTCTGCATTTTATTATTATTGTTGTTGTTAAAATTGCTTTGGAATTCGTTGAACAACATATTAATTTGCTTTAAAATGCATCAATGCACACAAATGTTTTTGAGTTACCCTTGCTTATAATATTTCAGAAGACATCCATCAACATTCTGTTTTATTCATAGAATCGTTGAGTTTTCCCTACAATCATGAATAAAATTCAAAATTCGGGATTTAATAATAACTGTAAACAGAATTCCAAGAAGGATTAGGGAAAAACAACTTTTTTCTCCCTTTTGAAGTTTTCTGTCCCTAACACGAAGAAGAATTTTGCATTTATCGATTGACGTATTTTTATCTTGTATAAGCATTTAATATCATCTTTTTTTTTTAAAAAAAAAAAAATTTCAATTGACATTTTTCAGTTTCAAAAATGAAATATAAATTATATTTTAGATTGGAATAAAAATTTATCTATGATTTTATAAATCTGTTTCTTAAAGTTCTGTATATTTTCTTATTCTATTGAAATGCAAAGCTGATTTTTTTTTTTTTAGATTCTCAGAAGATTTTGACTTTTGACTTTCTCGAGAGACAATTTAAACGCCTTTTGCATATAAATGCATACCAGGCAATATTTTTTCGTTATTTAGAAATATACGCTGATTGAATGGAAAAGCATATTATCTACAGTAAATTTTCCACTTTAGTACAGAAATAGATTTTCAGCTTCTAAGCTAAGCAGATTAAAACGACTTTATCCGATTGGGTTGCGACTGAGAAGAAGCGTTCTTAGATATTAGATGTGTTAAATAAAGTTCAATTCCTGGTGTTGATGTACGTATTCAGCGTGACAAGTAGACTATTGGCCAATAGCCTTGACATTTTAAATCCGTCTATCTATTTTTTTCCATATATTGTGTGTAAAAAATTTTCTAGAAATTTTATATTTGTGCAATGCTCGAAGTGATTTTATATGTTTAAATAATTAACAAGTAATATAAAAACAAAATTTAAGTCAATTCCTTCTTTTTTTCCACCATATTGCAGAAAAGTCCTTTTACAAATAAAATTGAAATTTTAATCTCATATCTCGCGCCATCTATTACTAGATACATACAACTTAAATCTAAAATAAAACTAAAAATTAATTAATTAAATTTAACTACTGAATTAATATTTGAAAAAACTGTATTAACATCATCCCCTGCAAGTTCAAAAAAGGGTATTTGATCTTGAGTGGATGAATAGAAAGTATTTTATGAACGATTGAAAATTTGAATGAGATATATATAGGGAGAGTGTGAGCTAATAGAAGGAATTTAAAAAAATAGTTTTTATTGATGGACTTTTTTTATTATAGCCTATGAACGTTTTTTTTCACGAATTCTGGATTCAAACCATTTTTGAAGAAACATTTGACTCCACAATTGCGTTGCGCAATTGAATGCATTATCTAGGCACAACATCATCCGTATTGTGTGTAAAAATGCTGTGAATATTACTTTTGTAAACACCGTAGTGCTTTAAATGATTTTATGTGTTTAAATAATTTAAAAAATAGTTTTAATTGATGGTATTATTTTTAATGTTGCCTATAAAGGCTTGTTCGCGAATTGTGGATTCAAATTAGTTTTGAAGAAAAGGTTTGAATCCACAAATGCGTTGCGCTATTGAATGCATTATCTAGGTGCAACATCATCCGTATTGCATATCATATTGAATGTAAAATGTTTCTAAATATTACTTTTGCAAACCCTGTTAAATATTTGTTGCGCATTATCTAGGTACAATATTATCATAATGGCTGAAGTGATTGTATGTCTTTAAATAATTTTAAAAAATAGTTTTTATTGATGGACTTTTAATATTGCCTATGAACTTTTGTTCACTAATTGTGAATTCAAACCATTTTTGAACAAACATTTGAATTCACTATTAAGATACGCAATTGAATGTATTATCTAGGTACAACATCATCCAATTTGTTTAGCTCGATTTTAAAAAGGAACAATATTTTTGACAATAAATATCGCAGAAATCGAAAGGGATTACAAGGATAGACATTCTTCATCTTGGGTAGCACGCTATTTACAATGGTTTTTAATTTTGTATTTCACAATGACAAAAAAAATGCTGAGTAGAGTAATTTTTCTAATATTTTTTTCTAATGCAGCTGGCAAGTACTTAGACCGTGATCTTTTCATGCCATAAGCAAGGGCTGCACCGACGTTACTCACTTAGCACTACCCTGGGGGCGCGTGTCGCTTGAAGATAAACTACGGACGCGGAGTAACAATACCCCGCACTTTTTCTAATATTTAAATGTGTAATTTTTTATAATCGTGTGGTAGAATCCATATCTATGTTTTAATCCTTCATAAAAATCAGTAAATTTTCACAAAAAATACCAATGATATTTTTAAGAAAAATGTGAAGTATGATAAAGTGGGTCGTACATCCCTGATTTATATCCGTCTTTCTAGGTCAAAGATGCACTTAAAAAGGCCTCCCCGTTGATTTCCTGATGACCCATCTCACCCATTTTATGTACAGTATATGCTGAAAAAAACTGAATAATTGTACATCAGCCTTTATGAATCATATTTCCAATTTAAAAAACTGGAACTTTGGAGCAAACACATTTAAAGACTTATTTACTAGTATCAGTGCATTTTAAAGTCAAAGCCTTTAAACTAAATGAAAAATTCCGTGATTTGCATAAACGGAATTCCGTGATTTGTATAAAATATGAATCACTGCCAGATAATGTATTGAAATTCTCAAATTTAATCTATAAATGTCTGCGAGAGAATTTCTAAATCATGAATATCAAGATACAGAGAAAGAACTGCATGGATAAAGCTTTCTGCTTTGCTACTGCAAAAAATGAACCGAATGAATTGATTTAACAGTTGTCTTACATTCGGTTCATTTTTTGCATTTTTCATTTTATTTAGTTTAGTTGTTGATGCTTCTTATCCCACTTGGTAGACAACTATACCAAACCCACGAACCCGTATGGACTCATGGTTAAGGAAAGGGGGCAGCTTCTGTTCTGATGGAGCACCTGTAGGTAGAAGTCTACGACTCTCTTACAGTCATATGACACCGGGACCTAAGGCTTAAAGTGGATTCCGAACCACTACAAAATTCCATGGCACAGCCGGGACTTGAATATGAAACCTTCGGCCCCGACAGTCAGAGAGCTAGACACTCAGCCATTTAGGCCCATTTAGTTTCGTTATTTTTCTGTATAACTACAAGGATATCTTAGTACCAAGTTTACAAACTTCTAAGAAGGATAAGCCCTGATGGCCAATCGGCTAGCGCTTTGACTTTTGGTACCCCAGGCTTCAAGTTCGAATATTCAAGGTGGCATGTATGTTTATTAGTGGTTCGGAATCCACTAACAGACATTCGCGACCACATAAACTCTAGTTCCCGGTCTAATTAGCCCAAAATATACAGAAAATTACAGTAAAGAGACAAACCAAACTAAACCAAGCCTTCGTCTTGTACTCTGTGAACATCAACTGAAGAAGAACTTGTAGTTGCATCCACTGATCGTGGATTGAGGATTAATCACAAAAGGATTTTGCCTCTTGAAAACTTTTTGATTCCTATAAAAGAACAGAGCCTGTTAATATCTGAAAAAGTTTTAAAAATTTTACTACAATTTTCAACGTTATATTTATGTGAAATAGAATTTTCTACCCTAACCGCAATGAAATGTAAAATAGAGGAAATCTTCAATTGAAATGTGTTGAAATTTGTCGAGAATTTACCTTTCAAGCATTGAGGAAATTGCTGGGATATTCAGGCTCGTGTTTCTCATAAACACAAGAATAAATAAACTGAAGAGGAATTTCATTTTTATTTTTTATCGCATTATTTTTCCTGTAATATTCGACTTCATTATTATAACAAGTCGTATATTATTTCTTGGAAATTTGTATATAGTACGCCTACAATTATTTGTCGGAATATAAATGCGCCCGGACTCAAAAACGTTTGAGAACCACTGATCTAAAGTACCTTACCCATCTTACAAGTGTGTATATAGTGCACCTAAAATTTGTATATAGTGTGCCTACAATTCTCTGTAAGATTTTAAATGCGCTCTGACTTCAAAACGTTTAAGAACCACTGATCTAGAAGTACTTTACCCATCTTACAAGTGTGTATATAGTGCACCTATAATTTGTATATAGTGTGCCTACAATTGTCTGTAAGATTTTAAATGCGCTCTGACTTCAAAACGTTTAAGAACCACTGATCTAGAAGTACCTTACCCATCTTACAAAGTGTGTATATAGTGCACCTATAATTTGTATATAGTGTGCCTACAATTGTCTGTAAGATTTTAAATGCTTGCTCTGACTTCAAAACGTTTAAGAACCACTGATCTAGAAGTACCTTACCCATCTTACAAGTGTGTATATAGTGCACCTATAATTTGTATATAGTGTGCCTACAATTGTCTGTAAGATTTTAAATGCGCTCTGACTTCAAAACGTTTAAGAACCACTGATCTAGAAGTACCTTACCCATCTTACAAGTGTGTATATAGTGCACCTATAATTTGTATATAGTGTGCCTACAATTGTCTGTAAGATTTTAAATGCTCTCTGACTTCAAAACGTTTAAGAACCACTGATCTAGAAGTACTTTACCCATCTTACAAATTTGTATATAGTGCATTTACAACTATCTGTGGGATTTTTAAATTCGCCCATACTTCAAACAAGTTTGAGGCCACTGATCTAGAAGTACCTTACCCATCTTACAAATTTTTGTATAGTGCGCTTTTAAATCTGTAGGATTTTTAAATGCGGACTTCAAAAGTTTGAGAACCACTGGCATAAAGTGCTTTACATATCTTACAACTTTGAAAATTACTAAAAGTACTTCTTACAAATTTGAGCTTACAATTTTCTGTAGGTTTTTAAATGAGTCAGGCTTTAAAAATTTGAGAACCACTGGTCTGGAAGTACTTTACCCATCTTACAAGTTTGTAAACTTGGCGCTCGGGTCCCTATATACAGGATCAATAAGATTTATAATAATATTCAAAAAAGTTTTACACTTTTATTTATTTTTTATGGTCCTAGTAATTTTAGGAAATAAATTACTAGCAATCTATTCTTAAATGTTTTAAGTCTGTGAGTATGAGCTTCTACAGACCGTAACTTTCAACGACTTGCTTGCCTTTTCAACAATGCATCTTGAAATAGCACAGGGGGATGGTAGTGATTTCGCACGTCATTCCGCCTCGATCGACCAGCCTCGACCCTGTTCCGCTATTTGATCCTACCTCAAACGATAATTCTCACCTGAGAGCATACCCCTGCTTTCAATCCGGTTGTGAGGGTTCCGTGGAGTCTAATCACTGACCACATCCTCCTCTTTCCCCATCACCGAATCGTTTGGCCTTTGAACTTGCGTACCGTTCGAAGGTTCTTCTTCCTCAAAAGAAGAACACATTTCTTCGAGCACCCCTTTTTTCCGACACCCAAAAGGATCAATAGACAGTAACTAATCCAAATAATATCTTGTTGGAGAATAGTTTGGAGATATCGTATGAGACAACTAATCTTTCAGGCTTAAAGAATTTTCTGCTCAAACGATTCTTGTAGGAAGTGAACTTTGTTCGATAAGAAAAAAAGTTCTGAACGAGGCTCGGATAGAAACAGAGCATAGAGAATGATTTAGGAAATTGTTGAGAATACTTAGTTTAACTAATTATAATTTTTTTTTTTTGCTTAATGTCTTTTTTATAACACTAGTTCTTAACTCATTTTGTCCCAGCCCTTTTAGTTCTTTTAATCTCGATTACAAAAAATATATCAGACCATTTAATACCTAATGATTATGCAACTTCTGAAATTACTTTAAGCAAATTATTATACCAAAAGGTAAAAATTAAATAGTTCTATTCATTTAAATGGGGACCTGATGGACAGTGACCGCTCTGGAACTCGGTGTCTGATTGCTCGAATCCCAGCAATGCCCTGGATGTTTGTGGTTCGGAATTGTGCTGCACTACGCCATATTTTCAATAAAGAGTCTTTCTTCATAAAATAAACTAAATCTATCACTGTTTCTGCATTGGCGCAACTTTGCTATGGTGAGCTAACTGATTTCGAGACAAAGAAGATGTTTTTCTTTTGCGGGTAGGGGGTTGTCAGCCGGGTTGGACCGGGATCTAAGATTTAAAGGAAGTAGTTTCGAACCCCTACAAACTTCCATGGCACCGCGAGGAATCTCGAAACCCAGCATGTACGTGTGACTACCGGAGCGCTTCCGAGGAAGCTAGTCACTCGGCCATCAGAGCCCGCACATCCATTTCATCTATATCAGAGTGAAGGAAATCTCAAAAAAGCTATGATTAAAAACTTAATGTATTATATACATAAAACAATCTCTTGTTTGGAGGAAAAGTGGTTTTCGAAATATGCGTATGAGAGATGCAACTCATCCTCCTTCTTTCCAGGCTTTAAAAAGTTTTCATGCTCGAAGCGTATGCTTTGTAGGATATGTGAACTGTTCGAAACTTTGGAGTAGAAGAAGGTTCATGAGCTTGAGACTCCACATGGTTAGAAGCATAAGCATAGAGAATGATTTAGGAAGTGATGAGACACTTAGTTTAGCTAATTATACGGTTTTTTATATTTGAAATGGAAGATCGATGTTTTTTGCTTAATGTCGTTTTTTTAACACTAGTTCTTATCTCATTTCGTCCAAAAGCCATTTCGGTTCCTTAATTTTTATGGTGGGAGTATATCGAACCATTTAATACCTAATGATTATGCAACTTCTGAAAGTACTTTTAAAAGGTAAACTGTTATAAAAACTTTTTACATTAAATACTTCTATTCATTTAAATGGGGTTCATTTACCTTTGGGGAAAGATAACCCACAGGTTTCGGGTTCGATTTCCCGGCGATGCTATGGATGTTTGTAGTGTCAGGTTCAAATCCACTTTAAACCATTGGACCTGGTCAATAAGACTTCTGGGCGTAGGGCTGACAACCTTACCTGAAAAAAGAAAAACATTTCTTTGTCTCGAAATCTGCCAGTAGGCAGACTGCCTTGGTTCAATATGGGGCTTATATATTAGGAAAAAACAACGATTAATATTTTATTTCAAGAACTGTGCTGTACTTTTTCTTAATAAAATATATTTTTCAACTAAAAAAGTCTTTCTTCATAAAATAAATTAAATCTATGACCTTTTTTCTTCATTATCGCAACAGCCCTATGGTGGCCTAGCTGATTTTGAAACAGGAGTTGTTGTTTTTTTCTTTTTTACGAGGTAGGGTTATCAGCCCTACTCTCTGGTCTTATATGCGGCCTGATGCCAGTAACTAGTGCTCTAGCCTTTAGTACCTAGGTACGAATCGGGCGATGGCATGGATGTTTGGTGATTCGGAATCTACGTTAAGTGCAGGTCCCGCTTTAATCACTTTAGGCTTAAAGTGTGCACAAAATGACCGTAGGGCTCCAAACAAACAAACAAAGCCTCTACAATCATATTATATCCGAGACCTACGATTTAAAGTAGATTCCAAATCTCTATTCCATGGCACCGTCGGGACTCGAACCCTCTGGCACCAAGCACCACAGTGGTAGTCACTCGGCCGTCAAACTAATATTCTATATTAAAATAAAAATGTCTATGAAAGCCAGGATTTAAAAAATACTATATTATATAAATAAACTGTGTTTCAGATGTATATATTAATATATTTTTTTTTAGAAAAATAATAATTTTCACACTGTATAAACAAATGCAGCATTGACCAAAAATATAAGAATCCTTAAAATGAAATCCTTTTTCTCTTGAAATAATTGTATTATAATTTAATTAAAGCATTTTAAAATCATTTTTCAAAAAATAAACTTAAACACTTTTTTTTGCTAACGATTTTGAAAATAATATTTCTATTATTTTTTTAAAAATAAATAATATCTTTTAATATTTCTGATTCACAAACGAAATTTAAATGCAATACTGTCAAACCTGTTTTTGTATGGGGGACATGGTCCACATAAAAAATATCTTAAAACAACATAATTAGCTGCACAATATATTGTTTCAACACATTTAAAAAAAAAAACTCATGCAGGTAAAATAAGACCACATAAGAAAAAGTATCAGGTAGAAAACAAGTAAATCAAAACCTCATCACATAGCCCAACCTCGTATCTAGTAGCATTCGTGGTAATGGAATATATAATACCAGGTGGGCCCTCTGTTGGATTTTTTTAATTTGCATGTTATTTTATTCAGCTATCTGTTGTTTTTTCTTTTTGAATTATATAATTATTTTTATTCAAGGCATGCTTTTGTCGGTATTTTGCTTTTATATAGAACACAAAAAATGGACCGCATAAAAACAGGTTTGACTGTAGTATCATTCATTCATTCATTAGAGCGGCCTGACGGCCAATTCGCTAACTCTCTGGCCTTTGGTACCACGTTTTTCAGGTTCGGATCCTGGCAGTGACATGGATGTTTGTTAGTGTTTTGGAATTCATGTTAAACTGGGAGGTCCCCGATCAAATTAGTCTAACGTGTGCTTTCAAAATGACCTTAGAGGGACAAACCAAACCAAAGTCCTGCAACGCGGGATGAACGCCCCATGAATATACACCCACACGGACGGAAGGAGGAAAGGCGGACAGCTTCTGTTGGGATGGACCACCCGTAGATAAAGGGTCTGACTTGGCTCCGATCCGCTGAAGAAGAAGGACAGTGCCTTTCGGGATGTTTTTTAGGAGGTGGGAAACTATCCTGCAATTGCCTATCGTATGGGAGAAACCCGGAAAACTCCACCAGGTAGGCCGACGAACGAAGGAAAGTTGCTGAACTTGACAAAAAAAACATCGAATCTCATCGTTTTGGAAACAATATCTTCAACAAAACCGCCGGTGGATTGAACCTCTGTCTAATGCTCACCAGCAGCGTAAAGTGCCACGAGTTGAACAAAAATAGTAGAAATGTTCATAATTTTTTGCCTATTTTTTTTTTTTAAAATTTTGATCTTTTATTTTTTTCTCAAGATTTTTGTTTCGAACAAGCACTAATTCTTATGAATTTTCAATGTTATTCAGAGAAAGGATATTTATGTAAAAATTTTATTAGTGGTATGTTCCAGCATAACTCAGAATTATAACACAACATAACTTAAAACTGTAGCACAATATAACTTAAAAATTATAAAACTAGCCTACCTTTTTGCCGCTCGGTGCCACAGGTTTCTGGTCCGAGTCCCGGTGGTGTCATGGATGTTTGTAGTGGTTCGAATCCACTTTAAACGGTATGTCCCCTGTCTAATACGACTATAGAACGTTGGGCACAGAGCTGACAACCAACCTACACCGTAAAAAGAAGACATCTCATGTTTCGGAATCTGCCATTAGGCAGAAGGCCTTAGGGACCATGAGGCTGTCGAGCCATTAAAGAAAAAAAATTTTATATTACTTAGAATTGTAATTTTATAGAATTGTAATTTTATACACACTATTTTTTTAACAGACGTGTAGTCGAAAATTACGAAAAAAAACTGTCATTGTTTATTTTTTAACTAAACCAAAAAATGTGTTTGTAGTTGGAACTATCACTATGTCTAAATTATTTCAAAACCTTCTCAAAATGTTTGGATTTAATGTGTTATTTTCTTTTTTAATATAATTTTTTGTTCATTAAAAATTCTTTTTGTTTATAGATAGTTATTATTATTAGTTATTATTCTTTTTACAAATCACCAAACAATAAATTCTCTAAAAATTATACTCTGACCTTTGGTACCATAAGCATCAGGTTCGAATCCTGGCGGCGGTATGGATGTTTGTTACCGGTTCAGAATCCACGGCAAACAGTAGGTCCCGATCTAATTAGCCTAAAATGTGAAAAAAAATTATCTTAGAGCTACAAACCAATCCTGAAAGTTACATAGCCCGGCAAGCCATGGTCAAATATGCTAGTTTTTTAAAATAAATCAATAGTCCTCTCTCTTTTCGATGCTGCCTGATGACCAAATGGCTCTGGCTTTTGGTACCACAGGCTTCAGGTTCAAATTCTGGTGGTGGCATGGATGTTTGTGAGGGGTTCAGAATCCACGTTAACTGTAGATCCCGGTCTAATTTGCTTAAAGTGTGTACAAAATGACCGTAGTGAGACAAACCAATCTCTCTTTTCGAATTGTTTTCATACATAAAATTATGAAAACAATTATAAGTACCAAAAAAAGTTTTTAAATATTAATTTTAAAAGTGTTTTAATGAAAAACTGAATTTTACTATCTAATTTAATGTACTGATTTCATAAGAAAATTAGCATTCAACTTTTTATTTTTTATTTTCACAACTTCTCAAAATGCTGGCACCGATGAATAATACATTCCTATTCAGATGTGTAGGAATGCTTCCAAGAAAAAAAAAAAAAAAAAGGGTGAGTTCCTTTATAATTTGAAGCAGCAGGTTCAGCGGGGTAGGGACCTCCTCACTTCCTTTGAACTTCCTTCCCCGAAAACCTGTTGCGAATGGAAGATTCTTCAGATCCATCAGCGCAGAATTTCAAAAAAAAAAAGAATTTCAAGTTTACAGCCTGTGTTTTTCGACCCATTTTGAGTTAACTTTTTTGGAGGACCGAGTGGGAGCCTGGGTTTCCAAACTGAGAAATCCCAGTTAGAAACATGATTGAACATTAATTTATTATTATATGCACGGTAAGAGCAAAATAGATATGTAGATCTTTCTGTTGGACAAAGAGTCCTTCTTTGGGGATATTAGTTCCCCAAATGTGGGGCACATCCTGTGTGAAGTGTAGGAATACCACCCGTAGTGTACCCTGCCGAATCTATTTACATTATTGCCATTCTAGTTGTGATACAAGAAATTAATATCCTAACTTACACTAAAGTAATATAACAAATAATATCTAATTTGAGATCAGTTACCTTAAAAGTAATATAACAAATAATCGAGATCAGTTCAAAGAGTTTTGAGATCAGTAAGTAATATAAAAAATAATACCCTGAGATCAGTTCAAAAGTAATATAACAAATAATATCCTAACTTCGAGATCAGTTCAAAAAGTTTGGAGATCAGTAAAGTAATATAAGAATATAAAAAATAATATCCTAACTTTCAGATCATTTACCCTAAAGTAATACAAATTAGCAAAAAATAATATCCTAACAAAAAGTTTTTCAGATCATTTACCCTCAAAAAGTAATACAAATTAGCAAAAAAATCTAATCGAGATCAGTTCAAAAAGTTTTAACTTTGAGATCAGTTACTAATATGCCCGACCCCCTAGTGGTGCACCCTGAAAAGGATCATTTTACATTCAAATTAGCAAAATATACGGCTACTCTGCCCGAAGTGTCTACATTTTTCGGCATGGGATCTCGCTGCTATGCTCGGTTTGCCAGCATGTATTGTAATGAAATGCTGGTGGCTTGTCTCAATAAAAAGAAATATCGAATGAATATCTACATCGCATTGGGATTTTGGCCAATCAAACTGCCTTCTTTGTGATTTAGCAGAACTAATGAATCGAGCTCATCTCTATCGTTTTGGCACTTAATGCGAATCCGAGACGGCGAGATA
This sequence comes from Caerostris extrusa, assembly GCA_021605095.1. Taxonomy (NCBI): domain Eukaryota; kingdom Metazoa; phylum Arthropoda; class Arachnida; order Araneae; family Araneidae; genus Caerostris; species Caerostris extrusa. Next base: position 42,956 of record BPLR01006689.1, read on the forward strand.
CTGGCAAGCTAGAGAACTCTTAAGGCAATGATTTTGGTCAATTTTCTTGAACTCTTTTATGAATATTGACCATTTTCTGTATTTCCCCCTTTCTATATTGTCTTGTCATTGGAAATAAATAAATAAAAAAGATAAGTTACTTTTAAAGTAATACAAATCAGCAAAATAATATCTTAATTTTAAGATTAGTTATTCTAAATTATGCTAATCAGTCTTGCTAAAGTAATGCAAATTAGCATGTAAAATTATTTTCTTAATAATACTTTTATTCCATGTCCATCGGTTGTTCTTTGCTCAGAATATACATGCAATACCAACAATCAAGGAATAACATGCAATATTAATAATTTCAACCCTTGTAAATACAATTTATTTGAGCGCTTTTATTGATTATTGGTAATGCATGCGCATGCGTGTTTCTTCTGTGAAATATCCATGCAAATCAAAGACTTCCAACAGAAAAGAGATTGGCACAGAGAAATTTGAAACACATATTTTTGAAAATTTATTCATTGCAGTCAAATCGACTAGGCATTGGACAAACATATTTAGTTGAACAGTTTGAATTATAAATAGCTTGTTCAACAATGTACAAT